>VDFB02376247.1:0-26109 GCA_007258455.2 Sequoia sempervirens | reverse complement strand
TTGTTCTCCACTTTAGGTCAATCAAAGTAAGCAAGGCCCGCACATCAGAACTAATTACCTGACTGAACAGCAAATTGCAATCACAATCTCAACCAAAAGAGCTGCAAATTCCATAGGGCAAAGAAGCAAGATTATGAAATCTGGAAGATGATTCTTTTATGGCTAAAATTTGACCTGGACTTGTAATTAGTGGATGTACTCAAGAGTAATCTCTCTAGGCAGCAGCCCAATTAATATTTAGCAAACAGAAATATGCAATCATCTTCAAAATTTATCTTTCAAAATTTATTCCCAAGAAGCCAAGTTTACAAAGATCCAAAGTGCTCAATTGCAGGCAGCTTGCATGAGCACAGACAGCACTCTAGAACATGTATGCAACTGTAGAAAAATCTGTTTATAGTGTTTTTCCTCTTTTCCACTCCTATCTTCAGAAAATAGTAGGCTCTGTTGAGAACACCAATGAGAAATAATTAACAGTTCTATCTCATTAGAGAAATGACAAACATCATATAGCATTTAAAAAATAAAATGTTATATCATTCAACAAGGGTTATAAATGAAATGAAGTTATATTAATGTCCACAACTGACCAGAATGGATCAACGGGACTTGAAAGTACAAGCATTTACCGTAGAAAAACTATTAAGGTAGAAATAACTGCACCTTCTGGAAAGCAACTGAACAGTAAAACAATAAACATGTAAATATGCAAACATGACTAGAGGGGTTAAACCCAAAGTATTTAAACCCTATAGCATATGATCCAGGTAAATGTTTTCCATTTGAGTAAAAGGACCCTCAATGAAGCATGATGCTGATGAAGATCAATACTGACTGTTGGATCCCAAGGCAGGTAACCAACACTGACACACATCTGTAACAAAGCTTGAGCCAGAAGAACCAACAGGATCATAATCAGAATACAAACAATCCTTGGTAGATCATTGATAGTATCCTATTCACAAATGTGCATGTAAAAGGATGGAAATTATGCTTTTACTGCATACAAAACTATGCTTTGGAAGAGAGAATGATAAAGCATGGATCCTTGCACCTCCATTAAACTATTTTACATATGTACAGGATTGCCACCACCAGTTGGACACTGTTTAATCTTCAAATGCAACGTCACTGAGAAGAATTTGACTGCACCCGCTGAGACTCTGCTTCAATCATACTGAGCTGTCTTCTTAACCTTATGATATGGCTTTGAATCTGCAAATGAAGATATACCACGATCAAATTAGGAATTTTCCTCAATATTGTGTCATACTTGTGAGTTGTTACTGTCATTGGAACATACATAGTTATGAGCTGCTGGGGAGACAGTAGAGCATATATGCAACTATGAGCAGCTATTGTTAAATCTTACTCTGCCTACTTGTTTAAATATAAGGTAAGTCAAAATATAGAGAAACGAAATCCTCGTAAATGGTAAATTACATACATGTAGGAGAAAAAATGTTCAGGATTAGTCTACTCAAAAATAATTGCCATGGAATCAAATCAATGTGTTCGATAGATTTTATAAGTTCTCAAATTTATCTTTGGTTCTTAAAACTTACAGTTCAGTAAATTTTCTCAGCCAAGCAACGCTTTCTGTTTATAATAAAAAATTGCTGCATGCTTTTAGTTTTTTTCAGGGTTTCCTAAAGATTTAGATATACATTTGCTTTTAAAAGTAACAATAAAGTTCTTTATCGGCTATGTTGTACCCTTATTACCATTCCTTTTAAACTTGTAACTACGAGGTCCTTCAATTAATTCACATAAAGGCAAAGTGTATAAACAGCTATGCTTGCATGTTGCCATTATAGTTAGCTCATACCAGCCAAGCAGAGGTGAATAATTAATAACTATTTACATCATTACAGAAAGTTGACACTGTAGTGCAATCCCTAAACTTTAAGATGAGATAAATTTGGACTTGCATCCTCAGTACCAATAAGACCTAATCTTCTAAATCAATAAATGACTGGTGATGATATTTTCAAGATTCTTGCAAAGAGGGAAGCATTCTCTATTTGGATGTTTCACAAAAGCTCCAGCTAAAGTAAGAATTGCGGACTCTGTTGTCACATGAAATTATACCCTGCTGAAACTAGTTCAGCATTCCAATGACAATGGGAATGATCTCAAGGTGTGAGACCCTTGCAGTTGAGATTAGACCTCCGGAGAAGGCCGGCCTCCTTTCTAATCTAGATGTAGAGTGTTGATCCAACTCAACACTGAATAAACCTACAAACTAATCCTATTCTAACAGCTTGCGAAAGGAAAGGGAAAGAGAAATGCAGAAAATTAAAAGGGTGGTGATGTACCCAGATTAAATGAATTTCTTCCTGCCCACTACAGCGCAGTGAACTAAGTAGACTGCTAGATGAACTCACACAGTTATTTGTTATACTAGTTCCTTGAGGTTTGTATGGAGGTTAGGGTTTGACAAACACTAGGAGGGAAAGAGTTGATCCACATTTAGGCCCTACAAACAAGTTTAAAACAGCATACAGACATAGAAAAACATAGAAACAATCATACAATCATAGAGGCAAAAAGATTTGCACAGTATGAAAGATGTGAGAAGAGGTAAAATAGCAGTTTTTATTAATACAAAGGCATGGAGCCTATTTACAATTGCACAAAATGCAAAAATACATATACTCTACCAGAGAAACAAATGAAGAACCCTTTACAAATGAGCACAAAGTGCTTTTGAACCATCAGGTTAGGCGCAGGAGAAAGAGAGCACGTGGTAGGGGATGAATCTATGGATAGAGTGCAGAAACCCCCATGAAATCTGCAAAAAAGTCACGATTAGGGATGCCCTTCTAACAAAAAGGAGTCCACAATCCAATAAATGAAACATGCGCATCATTTTTGCATTGGAATCTGTGAAAAAATGTGTTTAAAATCCTTCTGGAGCCTCCACGAGTTAAAATATAGTAGTTGCAAGAGTTGTTGCAGCATCAATGGCAATTTTGGGTTGAAGGAAGAAATTTTGACAAGCGATGGAAGTTGGGCGAAATTAGGTTCCAGGGTCCTGTCGAATCTTGAGTTCCAATCAGAACTTGGAACCTAAGGCATCGGGAGTCGGGCAACAAAAGGAACCTGGTCAAGGCCTGCAACCCAACAACTTAGGCAAAGGCGAGGAGTGGGAATTGGGAGGGACTTGGAACCCGGAACCTAGGTTCCAAGTTCTAGTAGGGGCTCACGATCCAATCAAGAACTACGAAAAAACTTAGTAGGCGCAAGAGAGGGAAGGGACCACAAACCTAGAACTTAGGTTGTAGGTTTCAGTCGAGGACTGCAGCCTACTAGAAACCTAGAAGAAGGCTTAGCAAGGCACAAGAGTGGGAAAGGAATTGGAACCTAAAACATGGTTCCAAGTTTTTGTCAGGGCCCGCAACCCATGAGGGACCTAAGAGAGAAAACTCCCCAAACTTAGCCTTTTTTGGGATTTTTTGCAAATGGGTATTTCACTGAAGCATGGGAAGGGGAAAACACAACACGAGAGGCATAGGCAAAAGAGAGGGAAGGGACTGTGGACTTGGAACTTAGGTTGCAGGTTCTGATCAAGGCTCACGGCCCACTAGGAACATAGAAGAAGGCTTAGCTGGACATAGGAGGGGGAAAGGACTTGGAACCTAAAACATGGTTCCAATTTCTTGTCAAGGCCTACAACCCACTAGGGACCTAAGAAGGAAAACTCCCCATACTTAGTCATTCTTTTTGGATTTTTTGCAAATGAGTATTTGATTGAAGCTTGGGAAGGTGAAAACACAACACCAGAGGCATACCTAAGCATGACAAACCCATTTAGATTTCTCAAACCAATTATAGTTTATAACTGATGGAAAATGCAAAGGGGGGGCACAAAGTGACAACAGAATCTTAAAACAATGACCTTGATAAATTTGCACAAAAGATGATGTGACAAGTATTGAGATTAAATGCTAATGAAGATGCATGCCCTGTAGCATGCTCTGTGATAACACATGATTGAAGTGCTCCTCTTCCAAATACAATGACCCTATTGCTGTCCAACAGCTGCTATCTTATTTTGTATTCGTCATCCTTGTATTGATTCATGAATTAATCTAGTAAAGCATTATGGAAATAAATAGTGGCAAACTCTTTCAAATGTGTTGGTATGTACATCGACATAAAGAGTAATTGCATACTCCTCGCCCCCGCCCTGTCGCTCTGGTCCGGGCGGGCCGGTCTCGGCGGGGGTTCGGGCGCAGCCCCCGAAAGTTTGCTCAGGGCTGCAGCCCCGGCAGGTTCAAGAGTCTCCAGAAAAATTTTTGCCGCTTTTTCGCCGTCAAATAAAAAGGAAAAATTCCAAAAAAAGAAAGAAAACCCACTTTGTAAAACCCTAATTCTCGAAGCTTCTAAAAGCTTGTTAAAAGGGGTTGGGATGGGGTTACAAAAGATGAGAGAAAACTATTATTCTAAAGATTGTAAAATGTGCTTTTCAATCGGGATAATAAAAGTATTGGATGGCTGCCTGGTGGATGTAGCCCAGACAAGGAACCACGCAATTCGTGTTATGATTTATTCTCGCATGTTTGGTTTCTCTCATATTATTAAAAATCAGATTTAATTGTTAGATCTGCCATCTCTAACCCTAACAAATGTGCCACACTCTCTTCAAGATTAACAATCTCTTTAAAATAGTCTTGGGATTATCCACTTTGCCAAATATTGATTTTGAGACTAACAAATTTCTAAGATAGAAGTATAATAGGTAACAAAGGCTATGTAAATGATGATCAACCTTGTTAACAATTAGAACAACACCCAACAAAAATTTCACTAGTATAGATCATGTGTGCTCATTCTCATTCTTAGTTCCTTCTTAAAAGCTTCTGTCATGCCCCCACCATGATCAAATTACAACAGATTTTATGCAAAAAACGAATAGCATTATTTATGTTGATTAAAGGCATGTATGTATTTCTAAATGCAGGCCGACCCCCTTATAATATTGTCCACATTAAAGATAAAATACAGTCTATTTTATTGGGCCGACCTTCATTGTTGTTGCACCCCATTTACAACAGAAATTAGATTTAAAATTATTATATTCTTCTTGATCGACCATACATGTTGGCCGAACATACTTGGATTGATGAGATTACCAACATTCAGAATATTCAAGGAGTAGTGATTTTATAAGATGCAGCATTTTACTACGAGGGACAGCGATTTATGAGAAGTAGTTTTATTTAACGAAGGAAGCGATTATATTCATCAAGAGGCAGCGATTAAGTGCATGAAAGAACAGTGATGAGGAGTAATGAAGTACAGATTTAAAGAAGAGATCACTAACAAGGCTGTGTTAATGATAAAGAGACAACTATAATATTGTATGAGCACACCCTTGGGCTTAATTGAGATGAATAGTGTATAGGTTCTCACAATGTAAGTACACCACCCTAAGTTGGATGGAATTGTCTTGGTTGGATGTTCCTGCCACTTGGGGCCATTGGGGGGTATGAGCACGCCCTTGGGCTTAATTGCAATGAATAATTTTTCTAGTGCCCTATCATGCGTTTCTTCCAAACCCTACCATGATTGGTTATTGGAAAAGAGTCTATAGATTGGATTCAAGTTTAAGTTGTTATTCACTATTTCATAAATGTTAATAGTTCACTTATTCTTAATTTCAATATCTATTATATAATTTATATGGAATATTATTTGTAAAACAATTTTATGTTGTGTAATTGTCCCTTAAGGCAAATTCAGGCATACTCCAAGTAGGGGACATTACAGCTTCGTTAATGCACAATTTTGATAAAGCTCAATCAATGGTCATTTTAAGATTTGGTTCTCACTGCGATTCATTTGTTAAAATCAATTTTGGAAAAAATTATGATGTCAAAGGTTGAAAGAGTAGTCAATCAAAGACACAGCCTATTCCCAATTACTATGCAGAATTTTAGGTATGCTTTACAATGGTTCAATGACATGTTGAGAGGTTCCACAAGATTTAGTGACGAAGATAGCATTCAAATAGTTTCCAAAATAATAGCAGGGTACAGTATTCCGGTTGATACATGGTAAGGGGCTTCAGCAGTTTGTATGTTCATCATGGTATTTCAAAAAATCAGTTGCTTTATACTTGGTAATTCCCACAAAAATACAAATTCGGTTCACTTGACCTTGTACACAACATCTTGGGTATCTAATGCATGGTTGAGAGGCAGCACTTGAAAAATGTTTTCTAAAACAGAAGAAAACACTCAAGCTTTAACAATTATTGATCTGAAATCAATCTGGCAGCTAGCACTTTCTCACTCATGCAGAATGCAAAGGCTTCAAAAATCCAGCACTAATCATCCAATCTCACTAAAAACAGAGAACCTTGATTTAATCTTTTCCCTTAAAAGCTTTTGTCAACAATAGGACAAACTTTCACAGCCTGAACTTTCCAATCCATATCATTGAATATAGAAAGCTTTAAAAGTTCAAATCTTTTTTCCCACTGTTGATCTGTTTCTTTTACAGCCAGTGCTCCTTAAATTCCAATATCCTAAATTGTCGAAAAGGGGTAGAGCTGACCATCCAATCAAAAGTTATAAACAATATTGTTTGCTGTTAGATCAAAGTTTGATCCACAATTTTCATCAATTCCCGACCCCAAAGCTTATTTGAGCATAAGCCCATATATCATTTGCAAAGCCTAAAGCTTTTTTGAACGTCAAATCTCCTTACAGTCAACAATTAGCACTTGTTAAGTTCTAGCATCCTAAGATGTTAGAATCAGACAGCATTAACCATCCAATCAAAAGTTCAATCTACAGTATGCACTTCCCTTGCTCTATACTGAACTTTTCACCTCAAGGAAGCTCTCTAGCCATCCGTTCCAATCCCATTATTCCAAACCCAATTCTCACGACTTTCATAATGAACCCAAACCCAACACTAATTATGAATTGTCCAATTAAAGATGAAATCAACAGTCCTCGGCTCTAAAAGCTCAAACAACGAATTTGGCCAGTCTTGACCCCAACAAAGATCTTTGACCATTGCACGACAAGATTTGGCTGCATTGCAATTTCAGAGCTCAAAAATATTTATAAAAGCAAGCCATGTTGCTTTATAATAAAAAACCCTCTTTGTAGAGACATTGCTATATATATATGGCACTTTATTTTGGGATATATTATCGTCAAAGCTATATCTGTAAAGACATTATTTTAAACTTCAAAATAAAATCAAGGATATGCAGCACACAAACATCATGCAGCCGCCCACAAAGCTCATTAAGGAGGAGCATGCAAGAAAGGAACGGGATCTTTGCTCTATTGAATTAGAAAATGAATAGTGAGCTATAGAGATTGGTACACTAAAGTTTTGGGGTTCTTCATTTGTTGTCTTGTTTTGTGTTGCCACAAATAATTCTCACCATTCCTTATTTTTTATGAAAAAATTAAGCCTTGGGACTGCAGTTTTTCACCCTTCAAACTCATGTCTTGAAAGTTTTGGTTAGAACTGCTCAAAGTGTAAAACTTGATGCCTCATGCCCTTCAAAGACATTGCATTCAAAATTCCCTTTTCGCAGGGCTTTGACACAAATGAAGTCTTCATTGTCTCATATTTTACAAAAGCTTTAACCAATTCTACTTTTTCCTTGCTGCAAATTTTATTGTGTCAATTTATTCGTCATAGCACTGACACAAGTCTGAGTAAAATATATTGCTGAATTAGTGTTCAGAACTTGCAGCAGTTTATTTTACTCTTTTGTTTTCCACTTTTAAATCTTTTCTAGAAAGCAACCCAGTGAGTTCTGTCTCCAATTCAATAAAGCTCTCAGGTCTTGTTTCAATTTTATTAAGAGCTCACCTTTTATAAAACATATAATAAAATACAAATCAAAGCACTCTATATCCTATGATAACTTGTTCCTTCCAAGAAAAAAAGTTCAGTATCAATAAATCTATAAGAAATCATTTGCAAATTGGCTCCACTAGACATCTACATGTCACAGAATCAATTCCTATAATTATAAAATCAATATACATGGATAAGAGGGACTACCCCTTCAGGTGAGTCTTAATCATCCAAACCAGAAAGATTTTCTATCTCCATAGTTGCCCTTTGGTATAGCATGCACTAGGTTCTAACTCAAGGGACAGCTATGATTTTGTTCAAAGCTCAGCTTTTATAAAATGTAAAATAAAAATACAATCAAAGCACTATGTATCCCATCATAACTTGTTCCTGCCAAGAAAAAGGTGCAGTATCAATTAATCCATGAGAAATCATTTGGATTTGGGGAAATCTGCTTAATGTTCCATGGGGAGGTGCAGCCTTAAAAAATTCATTTGTTTCTGGGAGATCCCTGAGACATGGAGAAACGTTCCCTTGCCATTCCACAACCACCATCAAATATCAGGGAATGTCCCCAAGACATCTTCCTCAAAGGGGGGAAGTTTCAGAGGCATCCCCCCTATTTGGAGAACTACAAAGAGACGCTGGAATGTCTTTGAGACCCTCAAGGGACTCAGTTGCATCTTCAGGCATCACCCACATCATTCGGCTCAAAAAGTGTAATTTTTAAATAAAATCAAAAAAAAATTAATGTATATGCCAATAACCTTAACCCTAATTGTTAGAATTTTGCATGACCAAGAATTCTACTCAAGACTAAATGTCTTTAATAGCTAATCACAAAATAGGAATTTGAATATTTAATATATGAGACTAATATCAGAATTGCTTACTTAATGCAAGTAAAGAGCTACAATTTATAGCCTCAAGATTCTAGAACCGATGAGGATGAGGATGAGGCAAAAAACCAAAAAAAAAGGGATTGCTTTAACTAAGTTTCCAAATCTGAGAGAATAAGAGAAAAAGCCAAATCCCATGAAAGAAGGAGAATGTGTGCAACTCATTATCCTATCATACCTAAGTCATAAAAATAAATTACCTAAGTAAACTTAATACAATAAAGTGCAATTTAAAAATTTTACCAACAGCCCGTCTCAAATGCAACTTAGGAGAAATGTGAAAATATGAAATGGGTCTCGGTATCTAGACTTGATCAAGTACCCATGTACAATGATGATGCCCTCAAAAGATGAGAAGGAGAAAACCCAAAGAACATAACTCCCCCCAAGAGAGAATGAAGAGAGAAGGTTTAGGCAACCCCTCCCAAAAGTGGGAAGAGATTCTCATGCCAACAAAAATTCCCTCCTAGAATAGAGAGAAGAAGAGGGATTGTGCAGCCCCCCTCAATATGTAATTTCGTGCACTAATGGTAGATGCTCACCATAGAATGTTGAAGATGGTTTGGGATCACCAAACAATGTTTCTCAGCTTGAGAAGAAACAAAGCCAAAAATGTATGCAAGATATCTTCTTATTCCCAAAAGGAATGTGAGGGAAGAAAAATCAAAATTTATGGTTTCTTTGAAGTTTCACAAGTGTCACCATGCTAGTGCTAGAAGGTGCCATAATCAAATCAGGAGTCCCAAGCCTAACGAAAAAAGGGCCAAATCAAAACCTTGTGGAAATGGATGTAGAACAAGATCCAAAGATGAAATGAATCCTCTAAATGCTGCTCAAAGATCTACAAGCCAATGCGAAACTATGACCAATGCTGATAAGATGAAATAGGTACCAATAAAGATTCAAGTACAATAACCATGGATTTATGGTGCTCACCATAGGTAAGAGAACTTGACCAATGAGAATCTAGTACTCCTATAGAGGATGTCAACATGAACAATGACTGAGTTGAATTTGTGAATTCATGAAAATCTGTAGAAACTCACAATAGAAACAAATGTAAGCAAAGAAAGAACAAGAGGATTTGGAAGTGCTCTCATGACATTTGAAGAAGATGATGCAACTTCATAGGAGTTGTCATCAAAGAGAAGACAAATTTCCTCAATGGTGTCCTCCAAGTCTACAAGATAGGGCTCACAAAATAAACCTGAAACATCAGGCAAGTACTCATCCCACAAAACTATATCTCGAAGATGATGAATGTCTTGCTACATTGAATCATTAGCGGCCCTATTCAAAGCAAATTTTAACTCTAAAGAAACAATAATTGGAGATAAGATCTTAATGCACGCCATTCAACTACACCACTCATCCCATGAAAGTGTGTCCACACAATATGCCTAAGTGTCAACATTAGATGAATCTGCCAATGTTAGAATACAAGAGTCCTCAGCTTCGAGATGTTGACTCATAGATAAAGAAAAATCCTCTAAATCTCAATTAATCATGGATGCCAATGTCTCAATGAAAGACTCTAGGGGGAGAAAGAGCATGACGAGAAGCCCCTAAATCATCTTGACATTCAAGCTCTTCCCAATCATTAAGTACCACAAATGTTTATGATCATATGGTCGAAAAACATCAAATGCAACAAGACAATCTGCAATAAAATCTTCTCGGAATGGAGATTCATTCGAGTCTCAAACATCTCTCAAATTTTGATCCATAAGTCACATGAGCACTCAAATTGAGCGATGGCCAACTAGATATTGATATTGACATCACAACCAATGAATCCTAGCATATATTCATTCTTGTCCTTCCATACAAATTTTCGCCAAAAAGGATGTGAGTCCAAGAACTAGTACATAAAGATGGGGCAAAGGATTAAGCCACCTAAAATGTGTCACGATCCCATCTTGTCAAGACTTCTAGTTTTGTCTATCCAATTTAATTACAACAAGATGCCTTTTGATAACCATTATTAACTCCTCAAATTTAGTCACACAATAGACCAATTAAAAGATTCAATCCAACAAGAGCAAAAGATTACAGCCCCAAATTCACTCAATCATGAGACCTCCCAACAAATTATGATGACAGCACTTAGTGCGATTATAGTTGCCACAAATTAGTAAAGTCGTCTTGATCTCAATGTATTACAAATGCCAAAAATAAGTCACAAAACTGAAATTACAATTTTGATATAGAATGGGATAAGTTAGACTATATCAATGACAAGTACACAAAAAAAATATGCACTTTCAAAAAAATTGCACCCAAAAACATTATTGTGTGAGCCCAAATAGAGCCCTAAAAGTTTCCAAAACAAAAACCGTTCAACATCACCTATCACAATCTACTTTTTCTAGAAATCCAAACACCAACATCAAGAACCATCTACACCACTACAAAGCTCTCAAAAAATTAGTCCATATCTAAAAAAATCTCCAAAAAAAAAAGTTAAAATGAACAAGATGGAGTCTCTAAAGTTCGGCACCAAAAATCAAAACTACATTAGAGGGGAAAGAGAGAGGGTAAGAAAAAAGGTGTTGGAATATACTAGATTCCCCCTATAGATTCCAAAAGTACCTTCAGATTATACAAAACTTCTTTCCTTGAAACAAAACTACTAGTTGAAAGGTGAAACCACCGTTTTGAGGCAAAGGTTGTTTTGGAGCGAAGTGAATATCTTGTCATGTCCCCTCTCGGAAACTTAGGAATTAATAATATTTTTATGTTGGCCCAATCATTCGCCTCCCAACCCACGAGTGCTCCATCTCAAGGGTGGCATGCTTGATAAGATGCATGAAGATTGTCTTCCTTAACAAGCCCAAGAGCACTCATATGCCTCTCGGTGAAATATGCTAACCAATTTTTTTGATGAAATTACACAACATAACCAGCAAGAGTTAACTGGATTAGCGTTAGCCTCAAACTGAAAACTGAACTTGAAATGAAAACTACTCGACGTCAAGAATGTGCACTCAAGATCCCACTGAGGGCGAGGTGCTAACATATGACGGAGTGTTGAATTTTGAAAATTAGAAACTGATAGGCGGATAACCAGCCATAAAGAACATTTCCACACTACCACCAAACAGTGGGGGGAAAAGATTACATTTAAAACAATTCATCCGCTGCGGCGGGCATCCACAGAGCTGTGGGGATTCTCCACTATGAAAGTGGGTATAAGAGTGTTACAAATCTGATTATCCACACTGGCGGTAAACCATCCAGGGGTAATTTAATGACAAAACAAAAAGTAATTGCAGAACTGAAAAATGGTTGGATTAGTAATGCTTAATCTCAACCTTTACAAATTAAACTCTGCAGATTACAAATTACAATGATAGGAAATGAACCTTAGACATGAAGTATGAACTTTTACAATCATATAACACTCAAATACTGAAGTATAAGATCAAAAACTGGAAACTGTAACAATCTGATATAAAAATCAGAATTCTGGAAATTCAAACCAGCAAACTGTGAATTCATGAAATGCTCATAAGTTGATCAAATTACCTCCGAATGACGAGATATCAGTTGCAAATGCTTCCTAGAGGTTTGGCGCCCAAGATGAAATCCAGAAACCATCACCAAAGACTCCCATTTAATTAGCACGAATTCCAATGCTCTTTCAAATGGTACGACCCTCTTACAAAATTGATTTTGCTAAATAAAATCAGAAACTTGGAATTAAATTCCAATTTTTGGAGGAAGGGGTCGCCTTGCACTAAGAAATGTTTTGCCAAAATACCCAGAACAGAAATAAATTCACTCCAAAAGATATGAACAAAAATCAGCTTCAGCTGTAGATAACCAGGAAACCAAAACTGTGAAATTACTCCAGAAATTCTTCAATCTTGATGCTCAATTTGCTAGTCTGATGTTGAGAAGCAGAAATATTCCAACTAGGTGTTGTATTTCAAACACGAAATTGGGAAAGGGCTAGGAGGTAGCATCCTTGAAGCAACAGCAAAATGTCCATTGTCATTTTGACAGCATAACAATAAGATAAACAGTAGATACCAAAATGCTAGAGCAATGCCTTCATTTTATAAGAACTGAGAAACTCATCACCTTCCAAGAAGGTACGCCAAGAGTCACCTTTTAGAATTCTTCTTTTTTTCAAATTTCATAAAATACAATTCCTCACAAAAGGTGGCGTCCACTTTTCTCAAGGCATAAAGTTCAATTAAAATATTAATATCTCTTATGACATGGGCGTACCCTTCATGACCCCTTTTTAAAACAACTTTCAAGTTATATCCTTAGGCCAAGGGGGGTTAACTGAAAATTATAACACTTATGCCTTTAATCAATTAACATCACCAAATAAAGCTTGAGAAGTCAATATTGAAACACAAACAACATGCTCCAATGAAGAGATGACTGAAGACAACCAACAGCATAACTGTCATAAAAGTATTTACTAAAAATAGTAAATAACATGAAATGCCACAAAACTCCAAGCCAAGAAACCCTAATTTCTCCTCATTCCAGCCTACAGGTTCCGGAATAGACTGATGAACTGCAAGGCTAATCACTGATGAGAAGGGGACATTACACTCGGCCCATGAGCACTCCATCTCGGGGGCGGCGTACTTGATGAAGGTAAGGTCAGTACTTCATCTCTCATGAACTCAAAAGGTTGATCGGCCTCCCTATTTGCAAAACACTTTATAAATCCAAAATAGATTGCCAAAAGAATCTACCATATTCATTGGTAATAAAATATCATTATGCAATTGTGATATATATATATATATATATAAATATAATTTATATTCTTAAACTTACTTCCCAATAATATTGTTGCTGAAAATAATATTTATTTCCAATAGATATCTTATATTTCTTATTTTTCCTTTTTCCAATCACTTTCCTTGATGCCCTCCTCCAATAAATGTTCTCCCTTTAATATCTTCCCCTTGAGGGGGAAAGTCACATCCTTTCATAAATTATATCCCTTGCCAAGAGTCATGTCTTTCCTCAATGGAGTACTACCTTTATCTTTTAATTAATTATTAATTAATGTTATTTTTTCCTTCTTGTGATTCCTATTCTCTTTTAAACTTGATCGCTGCCTCTTACTCATTGCTCCTTCCCTTTACTAAGGCAATCATTGCATGTTTTGGGGGCATGACAGTTTTCCCTTCCCAAAATTGCTTGTCCTCAAGCAATCACAAGTTAAGATGCTCCTGAAGTTACCAAGATCCCAAATCAACCTTGTGGGTTTGTAATTATTAGACATTGCTCCCTCTTGTGATGTAATTAGCTTTTGTTGTGATACTTTGATATAATTAGGAATTGAAAACTCTATAGCTAATGATGATTGTCTTGGTTATGTCCGACTTTATACTACAATGATGTCCTTGGAGAGCGATTGTTAGTATACTTGCGTCAACTTGACTACCAATAAGGTCAATACCATCCTCTAAAGTATGAGGACAGCTTATTGTCCAATATACTTTTGGCTTATGTTCTCCTATTTTCCAATAACTCTTAATAACAAAACTAAGAGTTGGAAATTGGAAAGATCTATTATTTAAGACAAGTTTTCTCTCATTTCCATCCTTTTTGATGATACTACTCTTGAAGACTCATTCGATAGGCCTTGGAGAATTACTTCTTGGCCATTGTGTTGGAAACAAAGTTCCATCTTTTGAAATTCTTGATAATATCTTCCTAAGGAATGTAATCATTGGATACCCAATACCACATCCATATCTCCTATATTCACTACATAGAAATCTTCACTTAATTTATGTCTTCCCAAGGTGATACTTAGTTGACGAATCATTTGTGTGCAAGGCGTAGTGAACCCATCTGCCATGACCACCTTGAATCCCTAAAAGTCTTTAGTTTCTAAATTCATTCTTGTCACTAAACCTTCGTCAATGAAATTATGGGTGGCATCACTATCCACTAGGACGGTCACTTTCTACCATTTTAGAACACGATGGATTCTGAAGGGGTGGTATTTAGTTGCTCTTGAAAGTGTGGCTAAGGCACCACTTGCATTTTCTTCATCATTCTGTTTCCTTTTCTTATTTTGGGGTTCGAATTCTTCTTCACTCATTTCTTGGTTTGACATTACTTCCAAGTTGTGTACTTGTCCTCTTTTTTCACCCCTATGTCCTACCACCCATTTTTCCTTACACTTAAAACACAATCCCTTCTTTCAAAGCATTGACATCTCTTCCCATGTTATGTGTGATCGAGGAGGTAGTGTCCTTGGTTACCAGTTTTCTTTGTAGGAGGGTCAACTATGTGACCTTGAAGACATTCTTTGAATAGCTCATTTCTTTTGTTGTTGTGGTTTCTAACCTCGAGGCCTTTTGGATTGCATCTTGAAGAGATGTGGGGTCAATGGCGCTCACCAAACCATGGATTGATTATGATAGCCCTTCAATAAATAAGTATGTTAGCCTTCTTTCAGGTAGCATGATTGAGATCTTTTTGAAATTCGGCCACATAGTCTTTGAAGTGCCTTTCAAGATGTTTTTGATCAAATCGATCTATGAGCTTTTGTGTAAATTCATCGTAGGTTGTTATGTTTTGGTGCCCTTGGGTAATAATATCGTGATGCCACCAATCGTGTGCAACCCCTTCTAAATGTAAAATGGCAAATTTGATAGCATCCTCTTCAGTCATGGGACTAAGGGAGAAATAGGTAACCAACTTTTGGATCCATGAATGTGCAGTGACTTTTCCTGATCCATCAAAGTTTGGGAGAGTCATTTTATTCACCCTTTGGCATAAGTCTTTATTTGGTTGTCATTTTTGTTTTCCATGGGTGTGTCGTGACCTAGCATCACAATATACCTCAAATGGGATATTTCTCCTAATTCCAAGGTCCATCCTTGAGTAGGCACCAGCATATTCATCGAAGTCATTGACTGGTGGATTGGTTTCTTCTTCTCTTGTTGGCCCTTCCCTAGGTAAGAATAAGGGTCTTGTTAACCTAGGTGTTGACCCTAGCGGTGATCTATTGATATTTTCTAAGTGATTAGAGTTGACGTCCTTCCCATTGGTTTGGTTGGGTCTAAGAGTGTTGATTGTGTTATTCTTGTTTTGTAGGGTTTGGAGAAGTAGTTGACTTGTCCTCTCATTCTATTCCATGAAGGCCCTCAGTTCATTTCCTAGTTCACTCATTTTATTGCTTTGAGTAGGGTTGTTTCTTGTTGCAAGTTTCCTTCTTTCTCTTTCCAATTCCCCCTTGAGCCCTTTGGCTTAATTGCATAAACTACTCTTCTTGATCCTTAGGCTGGTAGGATCAAGGCTCTGATACAATTGTAATGTTCCCTTTTGGGATATTCCTAAATTTAGGACTGCAAAACAATAAAAATCACTAAAAACTGATATTAGTAATAACGAGTATCAACCTTATGGTAACATTCAAATTAATATGTGAAATATTATAATATTGAGAGCAATGCATCATAGCTAAAACATCATAATAGTTAGATCTAGTCATAGCATCATTAATATTTGAATTAAAAATATCTTAACATCATTAATGATTATTCCAAGACATATTCCTATAGTCACTCATATTAGGAATTTTCTAGAAATGTTTGCAAACAGCAATCTCAGGGATGGTTGTCCTTGTATTGCGAGAGCATGGGTGGATCCTTGTCCATCCATCTCGAAGTGGCGTACTTGAGAAGACCTTCAAGCCCAGTAGCACTCATATGCATCTCAGCCCCACGAGCCCTCCATCTCGGGGGTGGTGTACTTGAGAAGACCCTCAAGCCCAAAAGCACTCATCCGCCTCCCGGCCCACGAACATAGCAAGACCTTAGGTCCACTCCATCCCTCAGTCCACCTTGGAGGCTCTCCATCCTCCTTGATCAATCCCAATGAAATATCCCCTAACTGAATAGACAATATCTTTCCTACTGATTTCCAGTTTGATAGACTTTGCTTTATCAAATAAGAGTAATCATGTTCATTTAAGTAATAGCATTGTACCAGAATGATCAAACAGGTAATAACAGTAAATAAACCCCTTTCTCAGATTGTGTTTACTAATAACCAGCAATTCATTTAATCAGTACAAATGTTATCTGACTGTCTAATCCACTGAAATGCTATTGCTATTCCCTTTTTAACACCCTAAGATGACACTAGACACTCCATACAAGGAACAGCAACGAAGAATTTTTATGACAGCAGGTTTAATAATATTTGTTGAGCATAATAAGACTTTAATACAGTAATAGCAAGCCCAGAATTTGCTACAGCAGCATTTAGACACTTTTCTCTAGCATAATCTATGTTAACAGACCACCCTACAAGCAAAATACATGAACAGTATGTGCCCAGACCTGAATAAGATGCTGCCACAGATCAGAAAGAGCTCAAACTGCTACAGCAGAGTTCAGAGATGTCTGCAACTCCAGGAAACGCCAATGCTTAGCAGGTACATAGTCTCAGAGACACCCAGCTACACCCAGAATAGGTTCTACGCTTCAAATGAAGTCATAACTCCTACACAAATGGAGAAGAGAGGTGTGTCTAGACACCAAGGATTCACGCCAAGCAATGGAGTCTCCACAGTTATAGTGATCAAAGCTAGCGAACTGGATACCCCCGTCCCTCAGAGGTTCACGTGAATGTATTAAGATGCATGTTCATTATTGACAGCTCTGTCTCAGCCAGTCCACACTTTCACCAATCATCAATGATTTCCCCAGCAATAATAAACGCCAATAATGTTTAGAGGGCCTGATAAGGACTTGGGCGCTATTTTCAATGGTCACAGTAAATAGAATTGTCACCTTGTAGCAACCACCCAAACGGCTCCTAATAGATGTTGAAACAATCCGCTAGTGAGGAAATACTAATGAAGGCAATCGCAATTTTTCCTTGATACAATATCCAATCTGCCACTTTAGGAAATCTTATTATTTCTTTTGTCTCTATCTCAGATGCTTTGGCAGCAGTCTTTAATTTCCCCGATCACTTTCGTCACCTTTGTCACTCTTCACAACTTCAAATATTATTGAGTATCACTAATCGCATATCCTCCACATTAAGGTTGTATTTGCCAAACAAATCGATCTTTACAGAATCTCTCTTACCTCCCAAGCAAACACCTCCCGACAGGTCAAAATGATCTCAACTTCAATAATCGACAATTTCCATTTTGTCTTATCTAACTGCTCGATTTGTAACCTGGAGAAGATTAATAACAAATTTAAATATTATCAGCTCCCCTTGAATTTGACTTTGTCAAGGATTTGTCTTGATCTGAGACTCCCAGTATATATATATAGCGATCAATTATATCGATGGCTTTAGGCTCTTGAATCGTGCCAAGAAAGAGACAAAATCTGGAATATTGTTTTCCTTTTGCAATCTCCTTCAGACGGTCAATTCCTTCAAGTGTGGCTCCCAAGATCTGTACACCCAAGTATAGTGATTGTCGGCTATTGGCTTTGACCCAATGTAGTGTATTTTGTTTGAAACTTTGTCTCATCTGCAGCCTATTTTGTCTTTATCTAAAACAATTCATAAATAGATCTCTTTGAATGTAATCTGGTCAGAAACCCTAAATATTCTTCAGAAGTATGTTTTTGCAATTGATTGCCAGCGATAATAAATAATTTATCTGATATATATATGTGGACAATGATTTTGGGTGTCCAAGGGTTCTCTAACTCTTCTAGGTTTTTCACCTAAAAGGAGAGAAATGGACCCAAAATGCTAATGTCTACACTCAAGATTAATGTAATGAGGGATGCAATATGCCTAAATATGATATCTAAATGCAATAAACTGAAAAAGAAATGATTTAGTGATGTTAAACCTAAGAAATGCAAAGTGTTGGAAAACACACTAATGTATGCAAAAACACCTAAGAATGCAAATAAATGATTACAGAATTAAATAGAACTGGAGAGGTGCACCTGGAATCTGAAGTCTGATGCAGAGAGGCTCTGGAATCTTGCAGAGTTGACTGGAAATGTTGACTGAGACACTTACACCAAGCTGGGCAACTTAGTCCAGTTTAGGGGAAAATCTGTCGGAACAGGGATCTGCCAAATGGGTACTCAGAAATGTAAACATTAATTTTCAGGCCTGGCAGTGGGACTAATTCACCACAGATGGCAACTTAGTCCACCTGGGAATTTCTAGAATTTCATAATAGGATTTTGTAGCTTTTGGTCTACACTTTCTTTTCTGACAGGTGTCCGATCCTGATTCTCCAGAAAACAGGCTAAAAGAGATCTCCAAACTTCAATTAGGGATTTGTTGACTTTGATGACTTTGATGGATGGAAAACACCTTTTTAACACTTTCCTCTTTGACAAATCTGTATACGAGACCTGCAAACACACATGCAAAGAGGGGAAAAAGGGTTAAGGGTTATAGTATAGGGGTTTGCCTTGGTCAAACCCCGATTTGGTAATCAAACCCTATGAAATGAGAAGAGAATGATAAATAAACAACATGCAATGTCATAAACTTACGAAACCCTTGATGTTGAAATCTGAAGATATGCAATGAAGTGCTCCAATGGATGACTTGATTACGCTTAGAGTGCTTGAATGCTTGAAAATAATTAAGAGAATGAATGCTTGAATGCTTGATGAATTAGGAGATTGTAGGAGATGAAAAATGAAGGGAAAAACCCTTATTTGTACTTGATTTTCCAATATTTTCTCGAAAATAACACATCACAGGCCGACCTCAAGGGTAAGAGAATAAAATCCTGCCAAGAAATTAAAATTATTTTGATTTTTGTGCCCAATGGGACTAAGTCGCCCCAGGTGGTGACTTGGTCCCACCAAGGAAAATTTACTAGGTGTCGGGGATTAAAGTGCATTAAATAATGTCTAACGGGAATATCGTCAAAAACACTTAGTAGGGCCGGAAAGCGCATTAAGGGGTCATTTAAACATAAGGGTTGAATTAGTGATGACAAGTCTAGAAAAGCGTGAGAGTTTGTTACAACTCTTTAGAACACTTTGAAATAAGACTTGGTAAGTGATAAAAAGGAGATATTTAAGTGAATTATAATGAAAGGGTCCTAGAAAAGTGTGAAAGTGGGTTACAACACTTTTACAAGACATCCTAGAAGTCTTAATGATTCTCAAGGATCCAAGACCTAATGTGAATGTGTCATTACAACATTAAATCTAGGCAAAATCAAGCCAAAGTCCATAAGAAAGACTCAAGTGAGCATAAAGATGTCAACTATACATTTTTTGGCGACACAATATATATCTTGAATTAACTTCGACACCCATGAAATTATATACTGAAATGATGGCCACTGAGTGTAATAGATATCACCTGACTATATCCATTAATCTGGAAATTTTGTCTTCAGAGAAAACACACAAAATTTCCCGAAACTTGCTCTTCACAGCAGCTAATCATGAAGCTCCAAATCTGCAACAACTAATCCCAATTGTGAACTCCGTCATGAATCCACTCCTTGAAAGAGCTGGGTTTTTGTCCAACCCTTTTTCCCAACCTACTGAAGGTTTTCGTCCTCAAAAGTTTACCTAAACCTGAGATTCAAGCTTTTGCAAAATGCACAAGAAAAATCAATTCATCAATGGATGCCCAAATGCTTTGCACTAGCTCCTTTCTAATTGCTCCAATGAATCTTCCAGAAGAAGCCAACTTGTAACCAACTCAGCTTCTAGAAAGCTCTTTTTAATATTTTATTATTTTTACTTTATTTTAATTAAAATAATTAATTAAAGTCATCCTTATTGAAATAATATTAATTTTAAGGACAACTTAAATTAATTAAATCAATTATTTAAATTTTTGGGGACATTACACCCAAGAGCACTCATTCGCCTCCCAGCCCACGAGCGCTCCATCTCAAGGGTGGTGTGCTCGATAAGATGCATGAAGACCGCCTTCCTTAACAAGCCTGGGAGCACTCATACGCCTCCCAACCTACAAGCGCTCCATCTTGGAAGTGGCGTACTTGATGAAGGAAAGGTTGGTACTTTATCTCTCATGAACTTCAAAGGTTGATTGGCCTCCCTATTTGCAAAACACTTTTATAAATCCAAAATAGATTGCTAAAGGAATCTACCATATTCATTGGTAATAAAATATATATATATATGGAGGATATCAGTTGGGATGGGATACAGGTATCAGTATCTCCTACCACTCAGTATCTTTCTACCTAGTACATGATATTTGTTAAAGCATACCAACATTCTAGGTAGGACGAGAGAGAAAAGCGGGAAACAATGCTATAACCATACGTTGACCTGGTTGTTGGGTAAGGGGTCGGTATAGATGAAGTAATGGATGGGAACCGGGGTGATATGGATAAGCTCCGGCATTTATTGATGATTTTCTCCATTTATTGAGTATTCTATCGTGAATAAATGAATAGATAAATAAATCATTTTTGAATTGAATCAGGCCTTCCCTACCATGTTTGTTCTCATCTGGTTCGTTGTTGGTCATCACCCAGGAGTGGAGTAGCACAACAAGCTAGCCTCCTAGCCTTATTCCTTAGACAGAAGCTATCTGAGCTGCACTGGCCTCCTAACTATGTTCTCTTCCTCGCCACAGCAACACAACCGATGTCCTGCCCTATTCTATGGGCAGAAGTTGGCTAACCCCACTATATTTATATTCTTAAACTTACTTCCCAATAATATTCTTGCTGAAAATAATATTTATTTCCAATAGATATCTTATATTTCTTATTTTTCCTTTTTCTAATCACTTTCCTTGATGCCCTCCTCTAATAAATGTCCTCCCTTTAATATCTTCCCCTTGAGGGGGGAAGTCACATGCTTTCATTTTTTACTGTGTTATCGAATCGTTGCCTTCCACCCACTGACTCCGGAACCGAAACGCATCGGGTACGGAATCGGAATCAATTCGTTGTGGATACGCATTGGAATAGTTTTTTACTTTGCAAAAGCGTTTCAGACTTCAGGCAAATGATTCCAATCATTTCCAGGTCAATTCTAAATGGCGGGAGGCCGATTCTGAATGGCAAAAAGTCGCTCTCATTTTTCTCATAGACTGCCAAGAAAATATTCCAATAAATCCATTGTCTATAGCGTCAAGGTTGTGTACCAAGGGCTGCGCTACATTGCTCTTCCTCCTCTTGGTTTTCACTGCGATTGCTGGCAAAACTCTTTATAATTTAAAGTCTGGAAAAGATTGTCGTTGCTCTAGAGGAGGAACCAGAAAATTATTACAGCCTAGAATATGTTGAGAAGGGCATACTCTGGACGTGGGTCATGGCGTGGGTGTTGGCTTCATAGTGGGAGTGGTGGTTACACTCTTCGTTGCCTTGCACTCGGTAAATCCCCAGACTGCAATTTATGCCCCAAACCTTCGTTTTATAATGATTGAATTAAAATAATAAAACTAAATCTAATATATTAGATTATTAAATATCATTATATAGTCTATATAATATTTATTTTTAATATAATAATTTTATATATATATATATTGATATTATTTTAAAAAATTAATATTTTATTTATATGATTGAATTAAAATAGTAAAATTAAATATAATATATTATATTATTAAATATAATTATATATAATTTATATATAATAATTATTATTAATATAATAATACTATATATACATATACAATTTTAAAAAATAATATTTTATTTATATGATTGAATTAAAATAGTAAAACTAAATATAATATATTATATTATTAAATATAATTATATATAATCTATATATAATATTTATTATTAATATAATAATATTAAATATATTGTTTTTCTATTGAATAAATAATGATACTTCTAAATATCCTATATATATATACTCGTACCCAACCCCTCCCAAAAAAATGTCATACCCGCGTACCGTACCCATGGACTCGTACCCGTCTCCGTACCCGATTCGGCAACTTAGATAAATTATATCCCTTGCCAAGAGTCATGTCTTTCCTCAATGGAGTGCTACCTTTATCTTTTAATTAATTATTAATTAATTTTATTTTTTCCTTGTTGTGGTTCCTATTCTCCTCTAAATAACTTGCATTCTTTGCATGCAAATAAACATACATTATCTACTCTCCTCTAAATAGCGTACATTCTTTGCATGTAACTAATTGGAGGCAAGGCCATACAAGATCAATAACTTTCCTTTCTTGAGTGTGGTTGCAGTGAGTCGGTGACTATCAAATGATGGCCATTTCAGATGGCGCCACATTACTTCTGCTGCCCCAAGGCAGTATCTCTTAGTCACTGCACTAGGGTGTTGTGTTCCATGACAAGTGGAATGTCTTAACACTCTTCTCTTTTTCTTTTTTCTTTTGATAATAGATAGTATATTATTGTTTCCAATGCCTATATAATGCAATTCATTGTATTATTTTTTTGTTTTGCAGGTTTCCAAGGTAGGGCACTCATTCCAAGGGAGCATGTTCCAAGAAGCAACATCCATATCCTTATTCATATCATTTTTAATTTTTTATGAGTGTTTGAATAATTTTACCTTCATGTTGGCTGCTTGATTTTACTTTGACATGCATTCTCATCATAGTTGACATGCAAGTCGATGTGGGGGCAAAATGTAATGGTGAAGATTGCATAACTTGCACATCTCCCCTTCGTTTTGGACTCAGTTTGACCAGATTGTCTTTTATGCAATGAGAAGTGTACAAATGCCATGATTTATTCTGATAGTTGGCACAAAACCCAAGCCTTACCTGTTTCAATCTGCACTCACTCCCTAGAACCAGAGTCCTGATTCCTAAATTCATCCATTTCCTACCATGGGTCAAATTCGCAATAGCACTAGGTCAAATGTGCACATTTCTCTAAACTTCCAAAATTTAAATTCAAATTTGGGGCCAACATTGACCTTACCCATCCCACTTGACTGTTGTTACCAACTAAATGAGCAAAACATTCCATTTATGACCCTTGGAGTTGTGTTTGAAGCCTAAACTTAGTTCATTTTTACACACCTAGATATCATTGAGATAACACCTAGAATTCATAAGAGAATCTCATAGCATTATCATTGAGATAGTATTTAAGGGCTAACCTTACTTTAATTTTTACAACACTTAGATATCATCAAGATACCACCTTGAATTCATAAGAGAATCTCATAGCATTATCATTGGGTCATTCATAGAGCATTCATCATTGCATTATCTTCTTGTAACAATACCGAAGGCAAGATACCACCTTGAATTCATAAGAGAATCTCATAGCATTATCATTGGGGAATTCATAGAGCATTCATCATTGCATTATCTTCTTGTAACAATACCGAAGGCAAGATACCACCTTGAATTCATAAGAGAATCTCATAGCATTATCATTGGGGCATTCATAGAGCATTCATCATTGCATTATCTTCTTGTAACAATACCGAAGGCATCTCTTGAGTGCTTGCCTTTTGCCTTCAGTCATTTCCAAAAGCCAATGACTCAGTATCCTTACAGGGTTTGACACAAGGGGCATACTATCCCCATCACATACATACTCTTGATCACACCAAACCAATTTTTATGCAAGAGAAAACAAAAGCATTCATGACAAGTTGAGAGCAAACATCTGAAGATTCACAGAGATCAGATCCACACTTGCACAATTGTGCTGTTGATCCCATAGTTACAAAAATGACCTGCAATGAGTTCACAGATTCCAAAGCATTTGTCCAAGCATCACTAAATTTCCTACACACTAATGAATCATCTTCAAGCATCTCTCACAACATATCTGCATCAGAATTCCAGCTAAGTACCTTATTTATTTATTTCATTTTCTTAAGTATATGTGTGTACATTTAGCAATTCCCAGCTCCATTATTTAGGGTAAATTCTGAATGTTTATGGTATTTTATTTGTTTACCCTAGATTTATGTAAATGGGATTTGATAACCCCTCTCATTTAGATTAAGGTTATATATTTTCCTTTTCAATGTCAAAAGGTCATCAATTCCTAGTCATGGACTATGTAAATACTAAATATAACTGAAATTTATAAGCCAAGACTAGAGTGGCTTGCCTGTTGCCGTGCTGCAATTAATTGGGCCAGTTCATCAGCTTCAGAATGTCGCAAGAACCACTGACTTAGGGGATGCTCCTTTGTATCCCCTTTTTTCTTCTCACTAAAATTATCATTTGCAATCCCTGAAACAAAAAGCATCTCTTACTTTGCCAATAGGAATAACAAATGCTAAAACTCATAGCAGGCAATAGTGTTAATCTGTTTCTAAAAGTCAAAAATCTGAAATTAGTAGAATACCATTATCCTTGGGTTACATCAAATGAAAGGATCGACCAACCTGAAGGGGGTGTCAAGCTCAAACCAGAAGGACTTCCAGATACAACAACCGCTGGATGATCACGAGCCCGCAAATAGAAAGCTTCTGAAGGGTCTGTAAAAACAATTTCATCATATGATTCAACAACCACTGGTTTCTTTGTTGTTGGTGGTCCAGAACGATCTTCAGGATGTAACTTTAGCTCATGATATCTGCTTATAAGAAAGAAATTAACTTGATTTTTGGACATGGATATTTGAGATATAACAGAGTCTGTGTCTGGAATGAAAAAGAATGTATATCTGGTAATCATGAGTTGCACTGAATTAACTTACATCTCCAGTTGTTTTTCTGCTACATCACTGTGGAAGAAGATAGTCATTTTTATCTGAAATTCACCCCACCCAGTTTCAGACAGCTCAAATGGAGCAGAATCAACAATCCTGATTGGATTGTTAAAGCTAGGGTGTAACTCAAAGACAACTCTTTTAATTGCAATGCTAATATCCTCATTTGTTGCCCCACGAATATAGACAGTCCATTTATGAGTGCGGTGCCTGAGACACATGAAACTTTCAGAAAATGTAATAATAAAGCCAAACATAAAATGCTCATTGCAGCCTTCATGCTTACGCATATATAGAAATTGTAAGTTACCTAATCCATCACATAGTTAAAAAAAAAGAAAATAAAGATTATTGTGATGCTCAATCCCAGAAAAAATGCATTGAACAGATTGGCAAGGGGAAATTTTTGAAGCATTATATTTTATACAAATAAAATAAATATTAGGAAAATGTTTCCCCTAGAGAATGAAATACTCACTCATCAGCCCTTTTCCCCAGCCAGAAGGATATTGTTCCATAAACAATAGGTATTGCCATTTCCACATCATTTGCCCTTATTTGATTCTGAAATTTTCAGCAACCCACAAAATCAAAAAAAATTAAACCATATCCTACAGTATACCTTTTCCTCAAAGAATAAACCTATAATGTCATCGACTAAAACACAATAATTACAGTAAAAGAAAGGTATTTAATTTATAACTCAGATAAATAATATGCTAGCATTATCACCAAAACGCATAAGTGTGAAAGGAAAAT